>JARQTG010000233.1:0-18644 GCA_030142615.1 Syrista parreyssii
AAACTCAGCCACCGCGAATTCGTCCTCGTAGCGATTCTGAGTTAGCCAGAACGTTTCGTTCGTTCTCGCTTGGCCAACCGTCACTTTCAGTGGAATTTAAATTCATCCACCGCGAATTCGTTCACGTAGCGATTCTGAGGGAGCCAGAACGTTTCGTTCGTTCTCGTTTGGTCAACACTCTCGGATAGCGATATTCAAACTCAGCCACCGCGAATTCGTCCACGTAGCGATTCTGAGTGAGCCAGAACGTTTCGTTCATTCTCGTTTGGCCAAACGTCACTTTCAGTGGTATTCAAACTCATCCACCGCGAATTCGTCCACGTAGCTATTCTGAGTGAGCGAGAGCGTTTCGTTCGTTCTCGCTTAACCAACACTCGCGTATAGCGATGTTCAAACTCAGCCATCACGAATTCGTCCACGTAGCTATTCTGAGTGAGCCAGAACATTTCGTTCGTTCTCGTTTGGTCAAACGTCACTTTCAGTGGTATTCAAACTCAGCCACCGCAAATTCATCCACGCAGCTATTTTGAGTGAGCCAGAATGTTTCGTTCGTTCTCGCTTAACCGACACTCGCGTATAGCGATATCAAACTCAGCCATCGCTGATTCGTCCACGTAGCGATTCTGAGTGATCCAGGGTTTCTATAGGACGAAGTAGTCCATCGCGGGACAGCTCGTTTATAGCTGTCCCCGACTTGTACGAATTGTCACGACGACAATTTTCGAATTTTAGCGCATGGTGCCATATCAAGATTTCTGATTCGGACGGAATGACTAATTGGAAGTGATTGCGGATAAGGGAGATGGTGGTCGTCTCCTGTGCTACCGATTACGATTGCTGAAAGTACTATCTCTTCTTGCCTGGACTGTCCACGGCACATGTCGCATTATTTTTTAGCTGTTTTGGATTTGGTGTTTTGAAAAGTCTACGGGACGGGCCTATTTTGAGGAACAAAGAAACTTAGAGATTTCGGTAAGCGATTGTTGTTTTTCTGATCGATGAAATCTCGTAATACTCCGCATTTCGTACGTTTAATTTGTGCACGTGGGAAGGATTCCCACAGATTAGATTCGCGTTCGTCCAGGTTACGATATTCCGGCAACCGGAATGGGGCTTGTTCGCGTAAATATGTTGTCCATCGTGGAATATATTTATTGCGATTTTGTGATTTGACCTGTTTAAAACTTTGTTCGTATGTTAGGACTTTCTCGGCAATGATTGTTTGA
The DNA here is from genome assembly GCA_030142615.1 of Syrista parreyssii. NCBI lineage: Eukaryota > Metazoa > Arthropoda > Insecta > Hymenoptera > Cephidae > Syrista > Syrista parreyssii. The sequence continues at coordinate 1,227 of JARQTG010000233.1, forward strand.
TCTCCGAAATATTGTACATTGTATCGCGTTCTGGATAGGGACGTGTTACCGAGAAACATGAAATGCTCCGTGAGGTCTTGTTGTATGATTAATCCGCAAAAAACTAATTTATTTTTTAAACGTTTGGCCATCTAGCGTTCCCACTCGCGTCACTTTCATTTTTAGTCAAGCCCTAGATATACTGTAAATCCAGATTAATTCGATGATGACGAGTAGGCGACCTCTCCTTGTAAGTCATGTAGACTACTTATCATCGGTACAGCGATAATAAAATACTTTGTCTTTGCCTTATATTGAAGTTCATGATATCTTGTGCGATTAATTTCTCGTATTCCTATTTCTTGGCTTGTGATTTTTGATTCCTTTGCTGCTGATATTTATTGTAACTGTTTATTGCAACTTTTCTGTGATTTGAGTGACTCATTCCTATCGTCGCGATGCAATTGTATAATGCATAATTTCTAGTTAAAACGAAGTCTTTGCGTTACAGCATGAGAAACTCTCCCGCTCCCGCTTTAGTAGGTTACTCCGCGAACCAAATTTTTACCGTCTCGCTTTGTAAGTTTTGTTAGAAGTCTCCTTCGCTGTTATTACTGTTAATCTTGCGAATTTTTATAAAACTCCAGAAGATTGTGAAATCCGAATTGCAATTCCTTTGTCAACTAAATCGCGTGGTGCGCGGACTACCGTCCCTCTCCCACTGTAATTGTCGTATCTGAAATCTTTACGTATTGCGTTTCGATTGTTAGATCTTTTATTATATTTCCTTTACGTGTTTTATACATTACTCTATCTGAGCCGTAGCTAACGGAATAATTTAGCGAAAATTCCGATGTCTATGGAACGTTTTCAAAATAGCGTACGGTCTTCCGTCTCGCTTCCGTCATAGGTTCCCGCTTATTCTTAAGAGTAGCGTTGATTCTCGAATATCTTGCGTCTTAATCGGATCTCTCGAAAGCGACCTTTTGCGTCTCGTTTGGGTTAAACTTGGCGCTAACGAATTGCCGCGTATCGGGCCTTGTATCTGCGATATTAATTTCTTATCCCGTATTAGCGTATTAATTCCGAATTTACCAATATCAAGTATTGTAATTGAGTTTAGCGGTTCCTACCGCTCATGCGAATTTAATTTCGTGCCCTCCCATTATTCTTTCGAGCATGCTTTGTAGTGTATAATATACCCCGGGTATAACTATTGCAAATCTTCTTATAATTACGTTTCGATTTCGAATTTCTGAACTGTAGGATGACTCTAGTACATTCTAGCAGTTTCTATCGCTCCCGCAATTGAGACCTTTCTTAATTCTTCGCGTTAGCTTAAGTTCTTGCTTTGTATAGCTTATCAGAAAAATTTAGCTTTTGTAAATTAACTTTAAGAAAAGTTTGTTAAATTGGTTGGCTTTGCTCACGCACCCGCCTAGCGATGTTACACGTTTTGGCTTACACACTCGTATAATTTATTGCGAATAGTCTTGCTTTGTCATTTTGCTTGTGCTTTAATACAGCTTCGATGCATTAATTGAATTTTGTTTATCTACCTTTCTTTTTGACTTTATTCCTATTCCCTCTTTCTTCGGTTACCTCTTCAACGCCACGACGCTCTCCCAGGTGAACTAGCCTCTGAACCAGTTTTCTATCGTGTATATTTTTGTGGCTGGGTCTAACTCTTTCGCTACGTGATACTTACTGTCTCTTCTTTGGGATACTGTTTTTGTTTTCTCGCTTTATATTTTAGTACTTCTCTCAGTGGCCAGGGCGTTCTGAGAATATTTTATCCGTGTCCTATCGTTTGTCGTTCTCATAGTGGCCAAGGCGTCCAGAAATCGTAATATTTAACTTGATGAGCCGTTCTCACAGTAGCCAATATGTCCAGAGGACCGTCTCGTAAGTAGTCTTAACACCTTTAGATTGAGTCCTGTCTTCTACTGTAACCGTGTTGTCCTCGGAGGGGACCAATCCACTGTTTCTTTGGTATCCCACGAGTAGATTCCTTTTCTTTAAGTTTAATGCCGCTCTCGTAGAGCTAAGTTTCAACTATCGCAATTAGAAATCGAGTGTCCTGCACTCGCGGTATTCCGCAAGGGACACCTGGCGACGAACCTTCACGGCTACCGAATTAGTATGGATCTTACCGAATTTTCGAGAAAGAGAGAGAGAGAGAGAGAGCTTAGGACCGGGTTTTGTAGACTACGTTCGGGGTAAAATTGTTGTAGTACCCTCAGGTAAACTTCGCAATTTATAAAATATATTATAACAAACTAGTAGGACCTTTGTCAGCGTTCTTCTATATAAAAATAACAATACACTAGGTGCTTACCTCCATGTCACAACTTTTCACAGTCACTCCTTCGTTAGGGACTTTTTGACTTAGAGCGTCAAATATGTATATCATTTAAACACTGGCAAAATTCGATGGTTCCTTCATAATCCTCGAGACCGGGTGTGTCACGATTTTGATAAAAAGCCAAGCCCTTAGCCGTGGATACGCAGAAAACATTAATGTTCCAATCTATATAATAAAATCAATTTGCCAAGATCGATGGCTATTTTTACATTCTTAAAATGCACTATTTGACTTTACATCATACGTACTGAATAAAATGTAAAACCAGCTTACTTGAGTTGCCAAACATACATTTTTGAAGAAGTATTGAGATTCAACTGAAAACACAGTCTTAATTTCGCTGGAAGGTTCGTGTCCTCTTCGAATAAGCAAGTGAAATGTTCCCATTTGATTGGACGTCCATTGTTTTTTATCCAATTGCAATTCTAATCTAACTTAAGTTTTATTATTGTACAGCCTGTTGCGTATGTTTTTTATCAGGTGTGGAGTACCACAGAGAATGAACATTTTTCGTGATTCGTCGCACGGATGGGTAAACCAGGGTTTACATTTATCTTCTTTTAATCTTACATTCCAAATAAGGCACCATCCAAAATAACTACGTGAATTTAGACTCTAGCATCTTCCAAGTAAACGATAGTTTTAAGGAGAAGTTTTACTAATTCCGTTCCTTTGACTGGTCCTTTCGATGCAAATACTGCGATTGGTTGCTCGTATGTATCCGCCAATGACTTAAACATGAACACGAGCCCATGATTTGCCCAGTCATTCACATTTTCGGTTTTCGCACCATCCTCTCCAAAATCTGTCAATCCTTTGAACGTTAAATTGGTCGAAGACACAGCAATAGATTCTCGCAGTAAAATTTCATCGTTCGGTATAATTCCATATCTCTGCATAGCCTTCTTGGTGCCCATTTGTTATTTAAATAACTCGAGCAAATTTTTGTCGAAACCACATTTAGCATAATTGTTTGATTATAGGTTGTTGACCATACGCAGCCATAATAAATTGAAACAACTAATGCTTGATTGCGACGTTTCGACCACTGTTACGGATCATCTTCAAGCTTTTATTTCTAGATAAATATGAAATAAAAATAAAAATTATGAAATAATTTAAGTGTAGACAACCAAGAATAAATAACATAAAAGATACAGTAAGTACGTCGATGTAAGAATATTTAAAATATAAAAGAATTCTACTTACCGATAATGATTAAACATAAGTACGCTTTTAAAACACAATAAAATATGTGCAGAATCTAGTCTATGTATAGCTAAAGCAGTATGAATTGCATGGACTATTCTGCATCCATTTCTGTGTTCCGCTATGTGTTTTTTAAAATATCTACTGATTTGGCCAATGTAATACTTTTCACAATTGTTGCAAGGAATTATGTGGACTAAGTTTTCTAATTTTAAGTTCTCTGTGTGGAACTGAGGATATGATAATAAAATGGCCCTGTCTGTTAACATGATGCCTAGTTTTTGAGAGTATGGATGGTGAAGGTGAAAGTTAATATATCGGCCAGCCAAGTAGGTTTGCGGTACCAATTCGCGATAATGCTATCTGAATCTCTGATGAGTGTGACATCTAGGAAATTTATTTTGGTTTCAAAGTCTATCTCATGCGTGAATTATAAGAGACAGTAGTAAGTATTGAGCTTGTCCAGTATTAGATCTATTTCGTTTTTAGGTACAGCAGTTAAAATGTCATCTACATATCTAACGAAAAATGGTAAGTATAAATCAAGTTCAGATAAGCGTTTTTGTTCCAGGTCTGAGATAGCAAGATTGACTAGCACTGGAAAGAGAGGGAATCCCGTTGAAGAACCATATGTCTGTTTATAGAGTCGACCATTGAAAGTGAAGTATGTGGAATCCATTATGAACTTTACAAACTTGATGATTTCAGACAGAGGAATCTTAGATTTAACTCTGATTAATTTTTCTCTTTTTTTAAGCTATCTACGGCCAGTTCTTTGGGGATGTTCCTAAAAATCGAGGTGACATCCAAAGAGATCAATTTATAGTTAGGTGATATATCAACACATCTGAATTGTTCTACAAATGGTCCAGCTGTCCTTGAGATATAACGGAGTTTTTATGGAAACAGGATGCAAAATATTATGAATGAAAACGGCCATGTTGTGTGTCACACTACACTAATAACCATATTTAGCATCGATAATCGACATGTACCGACGAATAGTACGTAGCGATGGCAAAGGTAGAACATTATTTTTTAGTAGGAATCGATAATGAGCAGGTGAATGTATGTGCATCATCATACGCATCATCATTATCCAATTTTCAGTATATTTGTTTCATTTAGTGCTTTTTTTCTCTGCTGCGGCGACCACTGCTTCAATGGCTAATTTCTGTGCTGATGACAAATTAAATTTGGCAATTCAGCTTCTGATGAATTCCTTGCTCAACTCGCAAAGGTTCGTTTGTATTTCAGAGGTTGTTGTTTGTAGTATTTTAATTGTTTCCTTTGCTTGACGATATGAAGTCCTCTCCCTCCGAACTATTTTACAAACAGCGGTAATATTTTCTTTAACGCCTTCATTACTTGCTCCTAGGTTTAACCGTCTCAGCGTAGTATTCTTCCGTACCAGTCTTCACTTCGTTCTTTGCAATGACTTCTTCAGTCTTTCACAGCATATATAGTACATTGCTTCCTCATGCAAATGCCAGAACCGTCTTTATGTTTCAATACACCGAAATTATCTTGGTAGACGAGAGTGCTCCGCACTGAATGCATATTTTGTAACATGATCAGTGCGCTACAGACAGTCACATACGAAAGAGTTGTTAATATCATGCTCAGATCTGCTATAGAGTCTCTATCGCTCGAATCGATGGCAATAAATTTGATGAAGAGACAGTTTTTCCATAGGCCTAAATGTGAACCGAACCATCTTCAGACACCAGTATGAACTTTCAGATCATAGGTTCCAAGTTATCAGATTGTCCTTTTACATCGAACGTCGAAAATGCGATCTACTTGTCTCCAAATATACTTTTATAGCACAATCAACCTTTTGGAATTTCGACTGTATCAGAAATTTCGAATGCTTCCTGGACTATGTCTTTCAGACTCTGGTTTGATTTATGATCCAGTAGTTCTTTTGTCTCATCCATAAAAGTTCCACTGCCATTCTCAGTTTGGTAATCACGAGTTGCCTTCACTGTCTGGTTGCCAACGATCATAGATTCGCCACCATTTCCATCGGGAGGGACCCAGTTGCACACAGACCGTTTGCCCACTGTTATAAATTTACATGGACCCAGATACCCGCAGGCCACGTGCGCATAGTCTTCATTTCGCTCGCTGACCCAGATGCCCACGGACCCAGATATCCACGGACCGCATGCCTGTAGTTTTATATAATACGATTTCTTTTATATCTGCGACGGTGCGTATGGTGGAAATTCTGATCAGAAAATTTCCAATAATATTACTGATCCTCATGGTGTTATAGACAAATAAAAATCGTCGACGAGTGAACGAATTGAGTGAGTCCGACCTCTCATTGTTCAATTATATGATAGGTTTTCGTTAGATTAGGCTAGGTTGTAACCGTTTTTCTTGTCTGTAGGTTTAAGAGTTATTGACCGTATTCCCCTCACATTACAATTAAAACGGCGGTTCGTATGGTCGCTAGGTTGTTTCACCCCTTAACGAGCAAGGTATTATTTGGTCGGGATATATTTCCTTAATTGGCTTGTTTTCTCCTGTTTCAGATTCACTGACATGGATCACCGTTGGATGTCCCCGGTAAGTACTCCTAAAGATTGTTTTGTTTTAATCTTATTTTTACTCTTAGGTATTCCAGAGTCACAGCGACATCCGGATAACAAGTAAGTAGAAATAAATTTCCAAATAACACTTGTTTGTGATTAATTTAATTGTTTAATAACTTTATTATATTGAAAGAAAATAATACCAAACAAAACTAAATACACTATATCAATGATAGCGGAACTCTTTTACACACAAATAACTTAATATTATGTTCTGAACTGTATATTAGTATCAACTGTAATGTGAGTTTGAGGAAATCCACGTTCCAATTCGTCGGTGCAAATAATTTTAAGCAGGGCGGACTCCCGAAATTTTGTGTCATCTTGTCTATCGTCCTTTGACATCGCGATTTGTTATTTCCGATCTTTGACTTTTGCTTTCTTTTCTTTTACGCTACGTACCCTATACTATGATCCCGTTTACGATGTTTTGGAGCGACATCACCTGCCGCTACCAATATTATGAAAGACTGTGGAGCATTTTGAAGACGCTACCGCTACGGAGGACAACGTGGACCAGAATCAAAGGTAACCCACCAAGCATATGAACCCTGGGACCGCCACAACCGCCGGTCAGGGCTGTGCGCTAATGGAGCACCCAGGATGGGGCCGCCTCTATGGCCTCTGGCCGCTCTGCCAGGGCATCGCCTGGGCCTTCCTCACCTGCACCGCCGACCTGGGGTGGACAAAGTCCCCCATGTCCTGCCGTCCAGCCAGGAGCTGACCCCCGATGTCCGTGCGACACGACGCCGCTGGGCCGTCCGTAGGAAGAGCACCCGCTTCCTCGCCGGATTCTACGCCACGCCGCCCCTGCTCGTTGCCTGCCGCTACCGGACAACTTCGTTACTCCTCATGAATCTTCGCCTAAATTCGGACTCCCGGTTCCACCCGTCTCTCCAACTATCGCTTTCCTTATTATTATTGAGTTACGCCTTATGTTTTTGATGTCCGCTAACACCAATTAAATGGCTAATTTGACAAGTAAGGCAAAGGGTACGTTAGCTTCTTGGCGATTCCGCATTCTCGCTCTCGTTCACTTACGTCAAGGAGCGCCTGAAAGCTATACCTATTTTCATGGTGAGAATCTTTCACTAATTTTTAATGTGATTTTTGGAAACTTAGAGAAATACCCGTCTAGGCATTCTGCCTATTCGGCGATTTTAAGAATTTTGTGTTATACGAGTGCGAATGTCTTTCCGCCCTCCCGCTTTTAGTAAAAAAGGACGATAGAGCAGTTACGTGTTAAATTATCTTGTGATTTAATTGTTCTTTGTCTGGCGACATCATGTGCTTTCTGCTACCTAAATCTCTGTTTCTGGAGTCTTCTCGTGAGTACCGTAAGAATTTGGAATTTCTAAGAGAAATGATTGCTAACTTCTAGTCTCAGCCCCCTGGATTGACTAATATGGAATTCCCGAATTCTTCCGCTACTGATAAATTTTCCGATGTTACAATTTCCTCATATAATTCTTATAATTTCTGACTAAAATATTGTGTCTAGTATTCAATTATCGCTTATGGAGTTTACTATCACATTAATTTTGTTTAATTTTAGTATAATTACAATTTCAATACTTTCTGGATATTTAATTCTCTAATGATAAATAGTTGAGAGCCACTCTATTGTTCTGCGATTTACTTTTCTGACCGCTTCAAGGCATCTTATCATTGGTGTAACGCATTTACTTTCGTATAAAATCTTTTCTCCTATTTTATTCTAAACTTCGTAGATTTATAAACATTTTCTAAACATGGACCGAGCGATAATAGAATACTTTTATATTGCGATTCCTTATTATCTTTCGTACAATATTTTCCATGTGATTTATAATTTTCTATTGCGAATTATTTATTGGGTATATTATAATTTTTGTGACTTTACTCTCTTCTATGGCCCCGCGATGTATATTAATTTTGTATTTTTGCGATAACGTCGAAGTTTTGTCTGAATTGTGTATTTCCGCGGTCCGTACTGCTCCCGCGATAAAGACCTCCATTAGATTACTTAACTTTTGTAAAATTTTATATTAGTTTCGACTGCTCGAGATTCCCTATCTTAAAAATCTCATTCCCGCCTATGCTATGTGCTGCGTTTTGTGTTACTAAAGTTTGCTTTGTATCGCTTCTGCTTTTCTATCTTGTTTTGTAATTTTTAGTATTAAGTTCTCTTGTAAAATAGTTCAATTTTTCGAATAATGCACACCACTCTTTTTGATTCGGAAATTTCTGACAAACCTCCTTAAATATTTTGCATTTTATGTTTTCTTGTCTATGTTCAATACAGCTTCGGTGCGTTCACATAATTTTCAGTTCCTTTACTATCTCTCTCCCACTTTCTTTCTAGGACTTGCTAAACTTCTGAACGCTACGACGCTCTACCTGGTGAGCTAGACTCTGGACCGGGTATTGTGTTTCCGAAGAACTTGGTGGACCTTCTCTTTCTCTTATCTATATTCGTGATATTACGTATATCTTCCGGGTAGCCCTTTAGGTTTAGTTTATCGAGTAGGTTAAGTTTTTGATGTTTTGACTTATCGTTAGGATACCGATCTAGTTTTAGGAAATTAAGGAGAGTTTCTTGCCCGGCGGTGTCTGTCTCCGAGTCTTGTGTTAGGATTAGGTTAGATTTAGGTTTTGAAAGCTTTACCGAACTTTGGAGAGTTTTGCGGTTTTAGGTATAAGGAACTAGGCTTTCCGTGATCTAGCGAATCCTTCAACTTTTGAGAGAGTGCGTCACACCCGCGGTATCTCCGCAAGGATTACCTGGCGCCCATCACCTCTCGCTTCCGTTATTTGTCGATTCAGTATTTTAAATAGTCTAATCGAAGATAGAAAGAGAGAGAGAAGAGAGTCCCGTTTTGCGACCAGTACCGATTTTGATTGTGAAGAGAACTAATTTGTTAGTGCACACCAACGTCGCGACTTTTGCGCCCACGGCGTGGCGAGAATAGACCGCTGTGTGAGATGTATTGAGAATACGTCGTATAACATACGCAGCGGTGTCGAAAATGTAATGAGCTCACGAGCTCTCTTGGCGCTGGCTTTTATACTGTGGGCCTTTACCCCTGATGCGCCCCCACCACTAGCCTTTATTGTACCATAAAATTTATAAACAAAAGGTTTAACACTAATCAATGATAATATCTTTTAACATTTTCCTTAGGATATAGTTTAAATATTGCATCATATGGCGCAATAACCATAAATGTTAGAGTTAATTTGTTAAATTTTTAGCACAAATTTTGCGATATTATTCTTAAATGTTAGAAACGCACTATACATTGATCGAATATATAATATTAAATCAAGACCTTTTCTTTGATCTCTTTGATATGCCGCATCACTAGCAATTAAACCATATATTTCATTAACCGCATATTTGTTACATAAGTCCGTAATAATAATGAACATTTAGATTACTTTAAATACACTATACTAAATTCTAATAGTTGTTAACAATTGTGTCATCTTACGCAATTTTTCCTTTGTTCTAAGTACGCATTTAGCACGACCATACAATTGATACATAATTAATCCTAGCAACATTTTATTGATTGTTTCTTACATGAATAACATAACCTTGATTAAAGCATTAATTAGCATTACAATAGTGTGTATCGCTGAGGTTTGAGACTTGTTATAGCGTCACTATTTCACAAACTATACTCGGTTCGACGTGAGACCGACACAGCGTCGGGTGGGGATACCCAAGATATCGTACTCAGTATCGTTCCTATAATATCGTACATTTGTGCCGTGCGCCAAAAGTCCACGCTCTGTAAAGGGATTCGCCCACTAGGCGAATCACTGCGGACTAGCCTAAGAGAGAGGGCACGATCGTCGCGCATAGACAAAGAGTACGATCGATAGAAAAATCAATCCTGTCTGGGCCTTGCGACCAGGGAGCTATTCCGTAAGCGAGTGTTTTACATTTTGTGAGCGTCGTATTCCCGGGCATTTGTGCCTTTCACTGTTGTCGTTTTGATCACGCGTGTGGAGAGCACGCCCAGAGGTAAAGCCTCTCGAGTTTGTGGATTGAGACTTCGCGTACGAAATGGCACAAGAATCCGTCGTCCGGCAGGGTTCACGTGATTGAATTGGGTTGCACATTTTGGGTTGATTTTTGTTTTGTTTTTGGCAATTAATTTGTTTGGTTAATAAATCGTCTCAATTGTTCAAACGCCGGGTTGTGTGAAGGATTGTGATATTAATCGAATCACGACCGCGAAAAGGTCCTTGACGTTCGGTGTTATATTGTATGTGTCGCGTGGCAGAGCCACGATTTTGAATTGATTTGGATATTGTGAATATCTCATCGGCAATTTAACGGAGACAAAATTGTCCGTGGATTAGCCACATAGTGATTAATATTATCTCCACTTAACCCTTTGCACTCGAGCGGCGCCGATACGGCGCCCGGCCGATTCGAAGTGGCAACTCGAGCGGCGCTGCTGCGGCGCCCGGCCGATTCGAAGTGGCAACTCGAGTGTTTTAAAACTTTAAATCGAACTACGCTGCTACGACGCTATGGTCTTTTGTAACTGGATCTCCTTATTTACAATATGCGATAAGATAGTTTTCTCGGAAGTACTTTCGTGGACTAGGCTCTGCTTACATTGTAGCCAAATCTTAGCTCAATTTAGTTAGTCTCAGCGTAGCATTCGATTGAAACAGTCTTGGCAGTAAATATAGTATCTAAAAAGTATTTGAACCCTAAAAATATGGAGGAAGATCAGATCAGCTCGAGTTCGGACGAATTCGATTTTGCCGCTTTGGTTGATGAACTTACATCGATTTCCGACGGATTACGCCGCGAAACGAAAGAATCCAGTGGTGAAGACAGTGATACAGTAAGACGTGTAAAACGACGGAAAATTAGAATTATAGAGAGCGACAGTGAAGCTGAGAGTGATGTTGAAAGAGAAGTTGAAAGTGAAACTGTGGAAGGTGCAAGCAGTTCAACATGGGAACTTTGCGGAGACTACGACGAAGTGCCGTCAAATGTACAATTTATACCTGGCCAAAATCCCACAGCAACACGAATAGTTTCTGACTTAAAACAATCAATAGATTTTTTTAAACTGTTTTTCACTAATGACCTCGCGAAAAAAATTGTTTGTGAAACCAATATATATGCAAAAAAAATTGGAAGGGAAGACGCTATCTGCAAATTCGATTTGGCGAAGCTGGCGTGATGTGACCAACGAAGAGTTCTGGGCATTTCTTGCTGTCGCAATCAATATGGGGACGATGCCGTTGGCCAATTTGCAAGAATTTTGGTCGAGGAATGTCGTCAGTTATATTCCTTTCTATTCGGATACATTTACTAGAGATAGATTTAGCCAAATCTAGGATGCATCTTGGATATTGTTTCACAAAATATCACACCAAAACTAATTACAGAGTGTAATATTTATTAAAATTTTGTAATACTTATTAAAATTTCTTGTTTTCGACATATAAATGAATAAACTAGTGAAATTTTATTATTTATATACGTTTGTTTGCTTATAAATGTTTTTCAATTACTTGTAATGTGTTCGCCGAATTTGGCCGAAATCGTCTCGAGTTGCTGGTTCGCGCAAGCGAAAAAGGCCTCGAGTGCAAAGGGTTAATTATTTCTCAATTCTTTTTTTGTTTGTGTGCATCCTTAAGACATTGTACGGGGGCCGCTTATAATGAAAATAACATTCTAATACGTTTGATGCACCGTGTACGATTATGCGTCTAACCGAACGCGTGTCCCGAAACAATTGCGAATCGCGAGCACCGCGTGGAGCTGCTACGCAAAGCTAAGGCTTTCGGCCAGTGTCAACCGTCTGTCAATGAATGCGCTTGGAGCTCGGATCGTGAAACAATTGCGAATCGCGCGATCTGTCTGTAGCAGCTAACTTTTACCTTCCACGGCTGTACCTCCTACCATGTAGCCATTTTCCGCGGAAATCCTTCATTCTAATTGGTGCATCTTAAATGCTTCTCATTCAACAACTATTGCAAATTTCGGCAAGCGGTTTGCGGGAGGGTACTCGGGGGACCTCCAGCCATCGCCCACTTTCCGATATAAAAGTAGTTTTGGGACACCCTGTATATACCGAATCCGGTTTTTTGCGATAATATAGCATGTGCCTCTCTTTTCGTGATTCTCGGGTTCTCGGGTTTCAGATTATTATAGAAATTAACGTGAAGAAATAAAGTGATAAATTTTCTGTGTATTCAATTACCTGGCCTGGACAATGTTTTTTCTGCGGAGATAAAGAGTGTATTTCCTTGTTGATATTTTCTGGCATTGTTAACCACACTAACAAAATCACAATTTCAATTTTACACGCTTGAACGCACTCGATACTTTGTGACGACTGACGCTCGAAGGTTTGAAATTAACCGTTACGTTTGAGTACCTGAGTACCCTTGTCGGCTATAGCCGTGTCTGGCCAGCTACGAGACCCGTTCGGTTACTTGGAGTGGGTAAAGTGGCTGGAGTATTGGGCGGGATCTGACCGAACTGGACGCATTTGGCTTCGGAAGCGTGTCGGTTTCTCGTGAAACGGAGTATAGTCGTATATATTCATACACAGTAGTATAAGTTGGCGGGTTCTGGATAGAGATTCCTGCACCAACATTTACCGATACTTCGAGAACCTTCGAAGGTTTGTGTCCTTGCTAAATCTACGTCATGGACACCCCTGATTTTGAGGAGTAACGTCACGAGGATCGTCGATTTCACGAATCAAAGGCTGATTCCAAGAATGTTACCCCCGATTCCAGGAATCGCGCACGATCGAGAATCTTCTATAATATTCTAAAAGGTTCTAGAAGCTTCAACGGTTCGTGTCCGTGCTACATCGCGGAGGACCGCTCCCAGAGCCGGCGACCCTCTCGCACGACGTTTTGTGGTAGCCCCTTCCTCTTCCCCCTATCCCTCCACCCCGGAGAAGCTTCAAGAACCTTCTAAAAGCTTCGACAACTCCCCTCCCTGCCTGACCACGTGCAGGTTTCGAACGGCAGCCGATTTGACCTCGAAAGTTATCTCATAGAATTGTGTATCGAATGCAGGTAGCTTCTAGAACATACCCCCCCCCCCCCCCCCATGCAGGCTTCAGGCGTCAGCCCTCATCTGGATACTGTTTTGACCTTGTGGATGATTTACGACATCCTTGTTATTTAGGGTATCAATTTACTCGCAGAAGATAAGCGACCCCTTTATGCATTTCTGAAAGCGCGTTGGAAACTTTTCGATATAGAGTTGCTCTTGCACATTCGAAGATTATCATCCATATCGGATTACTCAAAGGGAATAAGTGCGCAATCTTGGTGGGTCTTATCGCTTGAACCGATGCAAAACAATTCTAGGAAAACCTTGAAACCTTCGTATAAAAAGCTCTTCGGTGATGCATAGCGATCATTGTCAATCAAACCTTCAAATGCATTATTATTACTGTCGGTGAAAACAGGTAATCCCGCTCAACTTGGAAGAAACGAAACGTTTGATTTGAGCGAAGAGATATATTGATAATCTCATAAAAAGATTAAAGATCTACTAAGGAGAATGGACTTCTCGAAAATTAACAAGGTTGGTCGATTGAACGAATTTCTTCCAACGAAAAAGTTGGTGGAGCAGGAGGCTCAAAAGAAATATAAGATTAGCAGCATTCGAAAGATTCAAACAAAATACGGAATGAGATTAATCGTGGACATCGAAAACAGCTTCTCGGTGTTTCTATCAGCGAAAATGTCGAAAGTCCTAAACGAGTCCCAGATTGAGTTTCAATGTTTGTATACGTGTATACGCAAGCTCTTGATACCACTATATATTCGTGTTAAATAAATATACAACTTATTATATCTTTGTCTTTTTATTCGTTGTCAAAAAAATACATTCTTCACTCCAATATCCTTAACAATTTAACGTTTTCCATTGAACATTGAAAATGGGAGCACGATGGTGTGTACACCGAGTGAGTGAGTTTTTACGCAAATTTTGCAGTAATGGACAACCTAAATTTCCGAGATTCACAATGTATTCCGATCGTTCTATGAAAGTCCCCAACCAGATCTTCTTGTCCAATCCTCTTACATAGATCCTAGAGGTATCTTGCAGAATGACTGGAAGGATTTTCTTATCGTGATTGTAAGGTACGACCCGCGAGTTCCAAGATATTCCGTGAAAATTGCATTCCAACCACAAATTCATGCTCTTGTACTTGACGGGTAAATATTTTCACGGACAAGGTGGTTGAAACAGGAATGTTGCAGGCTCGCAGAAATTGCTGCGGAATCCAATCACAGGTAGCTCCTTCAACACAAACTCGTTCGAGGGTTTCTTGAAACCTTGTACGTCCACGATGAATTCCATTTTGATGAACTGCGCAGGGAGAGACGATCGCAGCTCGTCATACCAATTTTTTTACCTCATCAGTAGTAATAGACCCGTTATGGCGAGACTTGAGCGTGGCCTAAGTAGAGGGGCGGAGGTGAGTCCCAAAAGTTTCGACTTTGAAATTTTTCCGTTTCAAACTCCGAGAGAGCAAGAAAGCTCTGCGACTGAAATTTTTTCGTTTCAAAATTTCGAGACGAAAAATTTTCCATGATCTAAAAGAGGAAAAGTTTGATAAGCGTGACGTATCCCAATTTATCGTCTTTACGAGATGTGAAAATTATGGATATGATTTTTATCTTCCGGAAACACGTTCTGGGCCCGAAAAGTTTGTGGCTGAAATTTTTTCGTTTTAAATTGCGAGGTGAAAAATTTGCCATTGTCTAAAAGAGGAAATTTTTCCGTGCGAAAACTAAGCGAGACATTTTTTCGTGTTTAATTCCCATACTCGATAACTTTTGCGATGGAAATTTTTCGTTTCAAATCTTGAAGGTGAAAATTTTTCGTAACCGAAAAGAAGGGATGTTTGCAGAACATGGTATATCGCAAGTTCTCAACATGGAGTTTTTACCAGGTATGAGGATTATAGAGATCATTTTTACGCTTCGAACACTAGTCAGGGATCAAAAATTTTTACCCATATAGACAATGTTCTTGAATAATTTGTGTTACGTATTATTATTAACTGGTAAGTATAGATAGTCGTTTTATTCTTAAAAATATTTACAAAAGAATTAAAATTAAAAACTACGATTATGATAATATATGTACAATAATACATATGTGTGTGTGTGTGTGTGTGTGTGTATAACTCTTTATTGCTAGATTACAAACGTACCACAGGGACCTCGCCACCACCCCTGGCTATAATTGAGTCTCGGTAGCCTGGGTGTACATTTAAGTGTACATTATAATAATAGGATGCATCGCATACTATGCACTCTGTAGGTGCATACTCCCGCATAACGCTCTGATAGCAATGTACGTACACCCCCCTACCCTCTACATCACCGTCATTTAAGATGAGGAAATGTCGAACCTGAGGGGTGTACGCTGGTTGAAATTCAGACGGGTGCCCGAACATGCACCCGTGACATAGCTCCACAAAACCGTGAATATACATAACCCCATAATAAGGGAGGCCTCTGTGGAAGGGAGCGAAAAAGTCGTTGAGGGGCGGCGGGACGCCATCTAACAATGGCCCCTCAGGCCCCATGGGTGGTGTTTTTGGTCGTCGTCGTCTCTCCCTCTCCCTCCCTCCCTCCCTCCCTCCGTGCATCTCAGACGATCTCATCAGTATTAACAATTACTTTATCGTTTGTAACGATCGTGAAGGCAAAGAAGGTGGTGGCGTTGCTTGTTATATCCACAACTCATTAAAAGCTAATATTCTCGCTTCGTCTCCGAGTACTTTTTCAAACTCACCCGAATTCCTGTTACTCGACATACGCTCCGATAACTCGCCTCCTCTTCTGCTTGCGTCAATCTATCGTCGCCCTAAAGGCCTCATGCTTGATCACTTCTCCGAATCTCTTAACAGGTTTTCACATGCCTTCAGCAACATTGTTATATCCGGCGATCTCAACTGCAATCTCTCGCGAGATAACTTCGAGTCGAACTATTTGCGCAACTGGGCTTACTCACTGTCGCTGTGGATTGTCAACTCGGAACCAACGCATCACACAGCCACGTCTGACTCCTTGCTCGACGTCTTCATCATCGACAACAGTGAGAAGCTACAAGCTTTCCATAAGACCGATTGTCCCTTCATAGCTGGTCACGATCTAATTGAGATCTCCTACTATTTCGATGTGCCTCCTATCAAACAGTGCCTTCTCACAAGAAGAACATTTACGAACTTCGTTCCTGAGCTGTTTCGCCTCACCCTTCAAGATGCTATTCGCGTTGACATATCACCCGGCGTTGATGCTCTCACTCTCGCGATCTCTCTCTCATGCCTTCGACACCCATGCCCCTTTACGCTCCTTCATTGCTAAGAAGCCGCCGCTTCCTTGGCTCACTGTCGAGCTTAAATCTCGCATTCGCACCCGTAATACTATTTACAAGAAAGCCAAACGCGCCAACTCTCTCTTGGGTTTTGCAATCTACAGGCGCATAAGGAACGAGCTCGATATTGACATAAAAAAGTCCAAAAGCGACCATCACCACAATCTTCTCAGCTCCATCAACGATCCTAACAAAATGTGGAAAGAGCTCGCTCAGCTTGGACTTATCAAATCCAGTCTATCTTCTCCTTTACGATTCTCTGATGCCGATCAGTTAAACCATTATTATGCGTCGATCGTCAACTCTGCTCCTCCGTGCTCGTTTCGAGACTTTACCACGGCCATAGCTCTAGTCACCGATGCTGTTCCATCCTTCTCTTTTTCTAACGTCTCACATATTGACTTAATCAAAGCAATGGAACTTTCGTCGAAAAGCTCACTGGCCAGTGGTTCTGACAACATCCCCTTACTCTGTATAAATCATGCTCTGCCTCTCATCTCATCTGCTCTTCTAGACCTCTTCAACGGCTCTCTCCGTGGCTCTCACTTTCCTCCTGCCTGGAAGCGTGCCTACGTTAGGCCGCTTTCCAAGATACGTACCCCTCTCTCGCCTTCTGACACGCGTCCTATCGCCAATCTCCCTGAGATGTCTAAAATACTTGAACGAATCGTCCACAAGCAGATTTGTCAATTCGTAACAGTCAACAATCTTCTTGACCCAAGGCAGTCCGGCTACGGGTCTGGCTTCAACACTCAATCAGCCCTGCTGTGGGTCAACGATGATATCCGCAAAGGCATCGACGACAAAGAAATCACTATTCTTATCCTTTTCGATTTCAGTAAGGCATTCGACACTATTTCTCATCTTCGTCTTTTAACCAA